>JARHVA010000780.1:17500-20000 GCA_037957365.1 Torreya grandis | reverse complement strand
GGAATTATCTATCAAATTACACTTTGGATATGTGTTAGACTCACTTGCTAACATAAAAAAATGTTTAACAAACTACACATTAATGTGACTAGAACAAAAGGAGGGGAATTTGAGGTGATTCACTAAAGGTAGGTACACATAAAAGGTATATGGGTAAGTTATTATTGTTTAGAGGGATTATGGGGTTTAGGGCATATTAGTGTATGCATACACTGATAAGTCCTAAGTGCTATAAGTGGCACTTGATAATTCCTCATAATACCATTTCTAGGTCTTTAACCCTAGGTAAATGCCTCATTCTCCTTAGTGGGTTTCAATACCACTTGAGGATGGATAAGTTAAAGAAATGGGTTAAGCGAGAAGGTTAGAATTAAGTTTCTTAAGTTATTGGGTAGGTTACCCAAGTAATCAAATCAAGATACAAGCCATATAATACACAAGCATTCAAAATTTATCAAACAAAATTAATTCCACACTTTCAGATTGTTAATCCTTCATTCAACAATTATAAAGCATAAGAACATATTAATTTAATAGATCATTTTAAGTCTTACCGACTAGGTTACACCACCTTACAGCCTTTAAGGCCATTGCACTTGTATGTTCATCATTATAATTAAACATGGATGTTTATACAATCAACAATAACATTCTATAATTTATTCAACTATTTTAAATTAGCATAGCCAATTCTATAAAAGAGTTTAGGGCTCACTAATAATTTAATCAGAGTTACCCATAAAAGAATAACTATGAAATTACTAATACAAAAAAATATCTATTCAAGAAAGAATACTTTTCACTTCATACCCTATTTCATATATGAATGTTGTTTAAGATGTTAATAATTCATTAACAACAAGAAAAAAATAAAGAAACATAAGCAATGAAGTTTATTCAAGTGTCAAGATGAGTGAAACCCAAATAAAAGGTTTACTATAAGATAATTTTAATAATTTCACTATTGGTAGCCAAGGCAACCAACCAAGTAGGTTTATTCGAGTTTTAAAATGAGTGGAACCCAAATAAATGGTTCTACTCAAGGAACTCTTATAAACTTTCTATTTGTAGCCATGGCAACCCACCAAGTAAGTTTAACTCAAGGGAGCAGAAGCATAGATATAACATTCATATATTTTTACATGAAAATATAACTAATTATTGTTTTAATGTTGCATTATAATTTCATATAATGCATTTAATTAAGTAGATAATAAAAGTATTGTGCATGATTATTGCATATCAAATTTACTTTTTTCTTTGCCATGGCTATGTTTGTTCATAAATTTCTTTTAGCCTTCATAATCATATGTATGAATTGGATAAATTATAATATATAATTGAAACATACCTTACACATAACTAATAGGTTTGAAATGCATGAAGTAAGAATTTATTTCATTTTTTATATTCCAACTTTATGCATTTCTGCAAGGGTTAGATACTTCTATTGTAGCTATGTAATTATAGATAAGAGTAACCATCTATCTTATAAATATTATGTAACTTTATTTATTATAAATATAAGTTAATAGGGTAAGTTTAAATGCACATGTGACTCAATAATAATAAATAGCTTATATTAATTCATATTCACTTTGAAGTATGCAGCTATAGCCAACTATTTGTAACCATTTGGTTGTTTATAATTTCATAAAGCAATAATCTAAAATAAACATTAATTATAATAATAACCTAATTTAGATATTTTAAAATGGAATCGTTTCTTAAAAATAGATCCATCATAACCTTCTAAGTTATTCTCCTCAAAACACAAAAAAATATAATTAGAGGGTTTTAATTTTAACACAAATCAAAGTAGCAACAATTCATTTTCATACAAGATTATTAGAATTGTGAGAGTTATTATAAAAATAAACAATATTTCATCTAAACCCATCATTAGATCATATATCTTAGAACATAATCAAATGATCCATATACACTATAATAATAAGGGATAAGATTAAACAATGCAAATTCAAGGTACATGTATAAATCTTCAACCTTATTTAATTGACCCTTTTGATAATTCATTTCTAGTTTCTATTCACAATGTTTGTTATCAGCCAATAATAACATTATGATAAACAATTCAACATTAATAACTTAATATAATAAAATTAATAAACATTTTGTTACCATCTTCCATATGATGTTATAGAAGTCAATCATGAACCAGCTGATTAGGACAAGCTTGCCCCACCAGCCCTATTAGCCCCCCATAGATGGCCCTTACCACCCCAAGCATTAGAAGATTAGTGGTTGCAATAACGAAGAATAGGTAATGTATTATAAGAACATAAAAATCTGAATAAGAACATAACCACAAAAAGACATAAATGCCAACATCTATTCATTTTAAGGTGAGACAGGAATACTTAAACCATCAAGGTATAGGTTAATGATGAGGTTGGTTAATTCAAAACATAGAATGATATAGAATAGAATAAATATTAATCTGTTATATATCTTCCAAATTCATCCCACTTGGACCTCA
>JARHVA010000780.1:5000-15000 GCA_037957365.1 Torreya grandis | reverse complement strand
ATATATATATATATATATATATATATATATATATATATATATATATATATATATATATGTATACACACACACACACACACACACACACACACACATATATATTAGGCCATTGGAATCAAAAGATTCAAGTGAATAGTCCAGTCATACTTAAGTGTAGAACTACATAAACATATCTAGATATATGTTTATATCTATTTCTCTCTCTCTCTCTCTCTCTCTCTCTCTCTCTCTCTATATATATATATATATATATATATATATATATATATATATATATATATATATATATATATATATATATATATATATGCACACACATACACACACACACATGTGTGTGTGTGTGTGTGTGTGTGTGTGTGTATGCACACACATACACACACATGTATGTGTGTGTGTGTGTGTGTGTGTGTGTGTGTGTATTTATATGAATATGCATATGTATATGTATATATATATGTATTTGTATATCCCAAATAGTTGGATAAGGGAAATATGAACACAACTATTTTAAACACAACCATCTAGGGTATATAAACATTCTACTCAAATATATACATATAGGTATATATATTATATTCAAAACATAATAACCTATTTACCATGAATAAATCTATAACTAAATCAAATGATTTAAAGATAGAAAAGAAACTAGGTCTAAATTTCATACCAATTTATACTTTTATCATTATATCAACCTATTAAAACCAAAAATATAGAACCTCAAAATATAAACTTGAAATCTACAAGAAAAAATCTAGGAAGAATGATAAGCTCAAGGATTCATCTAATATCACCATGTCATTTCTAACTCACTAGCCTACTATCAAAACCAAGTGAACCGGTTCACTATTTTCACCCAAAAATCCCCATAGTCCTAAAATTCTATCTACCATCCACCTTTCCCATCCCTTTCAATCCATTTTCACATACTCCATCAACTCTCATTCAATTTTTTTGTAAGAGAGAGAAACTCACCATATCCCAAGGAGATCACACCAACATCCCATTAATGGGGAGTCTAGAAAGGTTGCCAATTAATCGTACTATATCCAATAGGACAACAAATTATCATGGGTTAATCCGTGACCAACATAGACAATGGGTATCATCGTAACCCTCTCCACCTATCTTACTAAATAAGGCTTACAACATTTCTATGTAGACTATCAACCTAAGTCGATGTGTTAATAACATCACCCTATGTTTAATTCAAATGACAACTTTATACTTGTTTAAATAAAATACCATAAGCTTTAAGTAATAATTCAAGGTCGAAGCGGGGTGGGGGCTAAGGTGGCATGGGGATAACAAAAGATCCTAAGTGTTAGGCCTAGGTAGATTAGATAAGTTTAATGAATGAGTCGATAGGGTTTAATAGGGAACAACATGGTTCAAAAAACCAATAGAATAAGGATTGAAGCTATGAGTATGGGGAAATTTAGTGGCCAAAAATAGGTAAAAAAAAATATTGAACCAAAATGACATGTACCAACCTATAACAAAACTGGTAAGGTACAATAGTCAATACATAAAGACCATAATTGACAAACACATAACTAAAAATAATGACCAAATTGAATTATTTAAAGGACAATAAAACAATAGTATACCTGTCAGTCATATAGATGTGCTAAAAAACATTATTCTAGTATTATAACCCACATAAACATGCCTAGCTCATAGACAACCTACATTCACCAATATGGCAAAAATGCATTATGTCATAATCCAATCATCCATATAGATTATAAAATCCTTAAAAATAGAATAAAAATAAGTCCAAAACATAATTAATCATAGATTAAGTATGTAGATAACATTGTTGTAGTAAGTAGCATATAATCCAACTAAATAACATCTAAACTAGTTTAGCATCAAAGTAACAAAGTAATAATAACAACATATATATGAAAATGTGGGATTGTGACATCCTCATCCCCATAGAAAGGAGTCGTCTTGATGACTTAATCAATAAGCAAATCATAATGTTGTTTGAAAACATGAGCATCTTCCCAAGTGGTGCTTCTTTTGCTAATAGGATCTCATTACACCAAAACCTATTGTATGTCCCTATTACGTATCTTAGCACTACAATGGTCTAAAATTATCACTGGTTCTAGCTGGATCTTTTCCTCTTCCATGACTTATAAATGAGTCTAATCCAAAACATGAGATGGATTAGGTATATATTTTCTCAATAATACAACATAAAAAACATCATGAATCCTTGAAAGAGGAGGAAGTGTCAACCAATAAGTAATAGGGTTGATCTTTTCTACTCTGTCAAAAGGTCTGACAAATCATGGTGCCAACTTTTCTATGGTCTCACATGCATAAAACCTATCCCCTATGTTGAATTCCTATGTAATTCTCTTAATATCTACATAGATTTTTTGTCTACCAAAGGCTACCTTTAAATTTTACCTGATTATTTCAATCTACCTATCATATTCCAAAAATAAATATGGTTCATTAAATATCCTATTTTATAAGTTATTATAGCCAATAGGTGTTCTACATTTACATCCATATAAGGCCTCAAAAGGGCCCAAATTTATAGTTGAATGGTAAGAATTATTCTATACAAATTCACCTAGATGAAGATAATCCTCCCATTTAGTTTACTGATCCAATACATACATGTGCAGCATGTCTTCAACCACTTGGTTGATCCATTCATTTTGGCCATTTGTTTCTAGATGATATGATGAGCTAAAATTTAACTTTGTACCAAATGTTGTAGTTAAAGTTTACCAAAATATTCAAGTAAATAGTTTATCCCAATCTGATATGATCAACTTAGGTATATTATGGAGTCTTAATACCTCTTTCGTGAAGATTTATACACATAAAGCTGCATCATCTATTAAATTTACAACAATAAAGTAGCCAACTTTAGCTTCTTTATCAAATACTACTAGGATTGTGTCATGTGTGATGTATGATTTTGGTAGTCCTAAAATAAAATCAAGTGAGACTAAAACCCACTTATCTTTAGGAATATTATGAAGGGTACATAAACCCTCTTAAATTGAGATGATCAACTTTAACTGAGTGGCATTTCAAGCATTTAACTATATACTTAGTAACATCATGCTTCATCCTAGGCCAAAAATAGAGCTTTTTCAGCTCATGCATCATTTTTGTCACACTTGGATGAGCATAATAAGGATTTTTATGAACTTCCTTAATTATAGAATTTCTTAAGTCACCTATCTTGGGTACATAAATTCTACCTTTATACCAAATTAGGCCATCTATTGCAACATAAAATTAAAAAAATTATTTTACTACTAGCTCATCAGCCAAACCTGCACTTACCTCATCTAAGAATACATCAGCAAGCTATCATTCCAAAATAACACTTCTAAAATTTCGTTGTAATATTGACAGGGCAATAAGGTACATGCATATATTGAGTGCATCAGCCACATAGTTCTCCTTGCCTTTGACATATGAAATATTCATGTTAAAATTTCTAAAAAATTCTAGCCATCTACGTTGGTGTGCATTCAAATATCATTGAGAGAAAAAATACTCAAGACTTATGTAATCAAATTTTACTTGGAATGGTTTTCCTAATAGTAAATGTTTCCATTGTTTAAGTTCATGGATAATGGAAACAAGTTCCTTGTCATGCATAGGATAATTCCTTTCATGCTCTTTCAACTTTCATGATTCATAGGTCACACCTTGCCATCTTGAGTCAAGATTCCTCCATAGCCTTATTTGGAAGCATCAACCCAAAATTTTAAATTACCATTTGGGTCTAGTATGATCAAAATAAGAGATGTAGTAAGTAACCCCTTAAATTTAATAAAATCTTCCTCACACTGAGGGGTCCATTCAAACTTATTTCCTTTGTGTTACAAGGAAGTGATAGGGTAGGCCAGTCTTGAAAAGTTTTCAATGAAGCACTAGTAGTAGCTAGCCAAACCCATGAAAATTTACACTTCATGCACATTAGAAGGAGCAAGGCAATCTTATATGGCTTTAATCATGACACGATCAACATAAATTTCTTCTTTAAAAATGATGTGTGTTAAATAATGAATTTTTTATTCATAAAATGCACATTTACACAATTTCCCATAAAGCTTATATTATCTTAGTCTTTTCAAGACTAGACGAAGGTGCTAGTCATTCTCAACCTCATCTTTTGAATAAATAAAAAAAAAATTCTAGAAAAACTAGTGCAAACTAATCCAAATAATCTCTAGAAATGTTTTTCATAAGGTTTATGAAGGCTACAAGTGCAATAGTTAAGCCAAAAGGTAAAAACATAAATTTATAATGTCCATAATGGGTCTTAAAAGTAGTTTTATAAATGTCCTCTTCCTTGATGCACAAATGATGGTAACCAAACCTCAAGTCTATCTTGGAAAAGATTATAACACCCCTTATTTGTTTAAAAAAATCATTAATCCTTGGCATAGGGTAGTGGTTTTTTATTGTTACCTTATTTAGCATGCAGTAATCAATACAAAGCTTTAGAGTACCATCCTTCTTCTTTATAGAGACTACCAAAGTACCCCTAGGAGACACTTGGTTGTATGCTCCCTCTATCTAAAATTTCTTGCAGCTGAACTTTTAATTCTTATAGATCAACCACATTCATGAGGTAAGGTTCCTTAGATATAGGGGAAAATCTAGGTATGATGTCAATATAAAAATCAAATTATCACTTTGGTGTCAACTCAAGCATATTTTTAGGAAAGACATCCATAAATTCCCTTAATATAGGAAATTTCTTGTAGATCAACCACATTCATGAGGTAAGGATCCTTAGATATAGGGGAAAATCTAGGTATGATGTCAATATAAGAATCAAATGATCACTTTGATGTCAACTCAGGCATATTTTTAGGAAAGACATCCATAAATTCGCTTAATATAGAAAAATTTGCATGTTCTAGCTCTTTCTCATTAGAAATTTCATGTAGTTAGATTGCACAGATCTTATATCCCTTCCTTATAACTCTTTTTAGTTGTAGGGATGAAAGTGTTTTATGTCTAGGGGAACCTTATATAACTTGCAAATCTATAATTTGGCAATGGTCATTGGTGTACTACACCATTTTTCCTACACAATCAAGTGTGTCTTGATGTTCATACAACCAATCCTTCCTAAGGATGGGGTCATATGAACCTAAAGGCATGAGAAATAGATTTTATTTGGTATTAAAAATACCAAGATTATAATTTTGTTTGCTCTAAGCATTTAAGAATGGGTACTTTCTTGCCAATATTGAATTCTAGTTCCCAACATTCTCTTATCAAGATTGGTTTGATGTTACATTATTTAGTATCAAAAGGAGAAATGAAATAGCTCATTAAACCAAAATCAATAAAAATAATCAAAATAAAACCATTACTTATACCTTGAGTCTCAATAGGAGTGGCCTGCAAGTCATTATTGTGGTTATCAATGGTAGCAGACACCTTATGATTTACTATTTGGAATTATTTTAGCTTAAGATAGTCCTTTTTATAGTGATTATCACCACATTATAAGCAAATAATAAGTCTTGAATATGCTATAGGAACCATATTATATCCTGTGGTAGGTCCACGTAAGTTGTTTTGATGATGTTCCTTCTTATAAGAACCAATTTTGGAAGGTCCGTGGGATTTGAAAGTTTTATTCTGATTTGAAAACTTATTATAATTCTTATTATTTCTTTAAAATATGTGATCAAATTCCTAAACTTTTTTTTTATGGGAGAAAGGTTTTTGGCCTTAGACTACTGCCTATTAGACTTAAATTCTTGTCTTGACTTTTGGTGAGACTTTTCTCTCTCTAGCCCCATATGTTGATTCTATGGCTACAACCAATGTTTTTAGATTGGTCATGTTAACATCATGCATCAAAATCTTCTTAAGTCCAAGCTTGAACTTAGTGATTTTAATTTCTTCATCATGCATATAGTTCACATGATGTAACAACTTTAAGAATTTATTCTCATATTCTACAATAGACATGTCATCTTTTTTTAAGAGATGAAATTAGTGATTTTATGTTTTTTATAGTTTGCATTCAGATATATTTTATAGAATTAAGTCTCAAAAATATTCCAAGATAGATTTAAATGCTGATACCCTTCAATAGAATAAAGGTGAATCCAACATACCACTGTAAGTCCTATTAGTTCATAAGCTGCCACTCTAGTTTTCGCATTGGAAGGCATATTATACAAATTGAATTATTTATTTAAGTGTACCAACCAAAAATCCACCACATCACCTGATTCTTCACTTGAAAAGGTAGGTGGATGAAGCTTCTTCATTTTTTTGATTATTGGGTCAACAATGGTCAAAGGCAACTATTGGATTATAAGTCCTTCCACTTGACCCATTTATAGCCTCAATACTTCCTCTTAGGATGTCCCCTCAAGATTTTTCAATATTTATTCCTGATTATTAGTCTTCCCTAAAAAGGTGTTAAGGGTTGTTAAGATCCCATTGAGGACTTATTTCTACTTATCAGTTGGAGTCCCAGTGACTGCTTCATCATGGGGTACCTTGGGATTACTATCTACATTACTGACTAGCAGTTCATCTTGATTATGAATAGGAATGTGGCCTTAATGACATCTTCCATGTCCTTGACCCCTTGCCATATAATTATTTAAATTCAAAGGATTTCCATAAATGTTGCCTCCACTTGATCATGTCCTAACCATTCTAAGAAATCATAAAAGATAAATTTATAAGATTGCACTTATTTATAGAAAAATATTCATTCCTAGAGTTTCCTAGAGAATAAAAATACTATGATATTAGATGAAATAACCCCTAAAAATTTGGAATCATCTATCAGAGTACACTTTGGATATGTGTTAGACCCACTTGCTAATGTAAAAAAATGTTAAATGAACTATGCATTAACCTAACTGGAACCAAAAGAGGGGAAACTACGGCAATTGACTAGAGGTAAGTACATACAAAAGGCTCTATGGGGATTTTTTTTATTTAGAGGGATTATGGGGTTTGGCGCATATTAGTGTACACATATATTGATAATTGTCAAAAACTATAAGTGGCACTTGATAATTCCTCATAGGACTATTTCTATGTCTTTAACACTAGGTAAATGCCTCATTCTCCTTAGTGGGTTTCAATCCTACTCAAGGATGGATAAGTTAAATAAAGGGCTTGACTTCGAAGGTTAGACTTAAGTTTCTTAAGTTATCAGTTAGTATACTCAAGTAATCAAATCAAGATACAAGCCATATGATATGCAACCGTTAATAAATAAACAAACAAAATTAATTCCATACTTGTAAATTTTTAATCCTTCATTCAACAATTATAAAGAATAAGAGAAAACATATTTAATACATCTTTTCTGAGTGCTACCAGCTGGGTTACATCACCTTAAAACCTTTAAAGGTCACTTCACTTGAATGTTCATTTGAATTAAACATAGATATTTATACAATCAACAATGCCATTCTATAATTTATTCAACTATTTTAAATTGGCATAGCCAATGATATAAAAGATTTTAGGGCCTACTAGTAATTTAATCAGATTTACCCATAAAATAAGAACTATGCAATTACTAATATAGCTAGAAATCTATTAAAGAATAAACACTTTTCACTTTGTACCCTGTTTCATATATGAATGATCTTTAAGATGATAATAATTCATTAACATCAAGTAAAAAATAAAGCAACATAAGCAACGGAGTTTATTCAAGTGTTAAGATGAGTGGAACCCAAATAAAATGTTCCTTACAAGGAATTAAGAATTTCACTACTGGTAGCCAAAGCAATAAGCCAAGTAGGTTTATTCAAGTTTCAAGATGAGTTGAACCCAAATAAAAGGTTCCACTCAAGGAACTCTTATAAACTTTTTGTTGGTAGCCATGGCAACCCACCAAGTAAGTTTAGATCAAAGAGGAAGAAGCATAGATATAACTTTCATATTATTTTATGTGAAATAATAACTAATTATTGTTTTAAGGCTACATTATAGTTTCACAAAATGTAATTAATTATTTATACAAGGAAAGTATTGTGCATGATTATTGCATTTTAGATTTATTCATTCCTTTGCCATAGCTATGTTTGTTCACAATTACTTTTATCTTTCATAATCATATATATAAATTGGAAAAATGATAATATATAATTGAAATAAACCTTACATGTAACCAATATATCTGAATTTCATGAAGGAATCATTTATTTCATTTTTATTTAAGTCTATGTTTATACACTTTTGCAAGGGTTAGATGCTTCTAACGTAATTGTGTAATTACAGATGAGAGTAACCATTTATCTTATAAATATTATGCCACTTTATTTATTCTAAATCCAATTGACTAGGGTAAGTTTAAATTCACATGTAATTCAATAACAATCAATATCTTCTATTAATTCATACTTTGAAGGATACAACTGTAGCCAACTATTTGTAACCATTGAGTTGTTTATAATTTCATAAAGCAACATTCTAAAATAAACATTAATTCTCATAATAACCTAATGTATATATTTTAAAATGGAAAAATTTATAAAAATTATATCTATCATAACCTTCTAAGTAATTATACTTAAAACCCAGAAATAATATAATAGAGGTTTTAATTTTAACACAAGTCATAGTAGTGTCAATTCTTTTTCATACCAGATTATTAGAATTGTGAGAGTTAGTATAAAGATAAACAATATGTCATCTAACCCCATCATTATATCATATAACTTATAACAATATCAAATGATCCTTATACACTATAATCATAAGGGATAAGATTGAACAATGCAAATTCAAGGTACCTATATAAAGCTTCAACCTTATTTAATTTACCCTTTTGATAATTCATTTCCATCTTCTATTTACAATGTTTGTTAGTGACCAACAATAATATTATGACAATAAATTCAACATTAATAACTTAATATAATATAATTAGTAAACATATTTGTTACCATCTTCTATGTGACATTATAAAAGTTTATCATGAAATAGATGATCAGGATAAGCCCACCCCACCAACGCTATGAGTACCCCATCGATGGCCCTTACCAACCCAACCATCAATATATTAGTGGTTGTTATAACCAATAATAACTAATGTATTCTGAGCACATCAAATTTTAGATAAGTACATAACAACACAAAGACCTAAATGCCAACATCTATTCATTTTAAGGCAAGATGGGAATACTTGAACCATAAAGGTATATGTTAAGGGTGAGGATAGTTAATTTATACCATGAAATGATATACAATGGATTAAATTTTAACCTAATATATATATATATATATATATATATATATATATATATATATATATATATATATATATATATATATATATATATATATATATATATATATATATATATATATATATTGGATTTATCCCACTTGGACCTCATCAAAAACCCTGACCATTTTTTAAACATCTAAACCCTTAATGTATACCTATAACTATGCTGGTCTAGTTTAGGAATGGATTTGTACACATTCAACCAAAAAAGAAAATTACATAACCAAGATTTAATTATAAAAAAATAATAATTATTAATTCAGCTCATCTAACTTAAAAATGTCTAAGTCAAGTTTTACCAATCACAATATAACATGGAATAACTGTTAAGTTTGATATAGTCCACTAAAAATCATAAGGATGGAATAATGAACAAACATCAATCAAACAACACATACTGAAGTCAAAGACCATAGGCCAATGGAATTAAGAGGTTTCAGTGGATAGTCCAGTCATACTTAAGTGCACAACCACATAAACATATCTAGATATATGTTTAACTCTCTCTCTCTCTCTCTATATATATATATATATATATATATATATATATATATCCCAAATAATTGGATAAGGCAAATATGAACACAACTATTTTAAACACAACCACCCAAGGTATATAAACATTTTAATCAAATATATACATACATGTATATATATTATATTCAAAACTTAATAACCAATTTACCATCAATAAATATATAAATGAATCGAATG